>APFE030760821.1:0-15123 GCA_000404065.3 Pinus taeda | reverse complement strand
TGTCCTCCATAAAATCCTATATGAAACTGATCAATGATTCCTTCAGTTTCTAATTTTGTTAAACATGATAACAAGATATTTAGTGGGTCCTTCCAGGATAGGTTTTCATTTATGATACAATATTTAACTGCTTTCAATTTGAGAGTTTTACATTGACTTTTGGATAATGATGTTGGACATTCAAAATGGATCAATAAATTTACAATATCTTGATACCAATTTGACAAAAGATATTTCTCATCAATGTATAGAGAAATGGTCTCATCCGAAGGTAAAGGTTCTTGTGGATTATTTTATTCAAGATGGTGAGGAGGTTCTTGTGGATTCTCTTCATTCAAATTTTGGGGAGGTTCTTGTGGATTCTCCCCTTTTGCATGAACATAAAGTTCTTGTGGATTCTCCTTATTTGAACTTTGAGTAGGTTCTTGTGGATTCTCCCGTTGTATTTCCAAAACAGAGTTGATGCTCAACACTGTATAGTTGGATTCAACTAGAAGCTTAGCTAATCCTTGACACTTTAATAGATTTGTGGTTTTGATAGTTAGATCAAATCCTAGTATTTGAGTGATCCATCTACCTCTCTTCCCATCTGTGTCTGGTTGGGTTAAAAAAAAAATTACAGCATTGTTAGGAACATAAGAAATGATTTCAGAGCTTGTATAAGGGCATAGGCTTGCTTCTCAATTATGTCATACTTAAGCTCGAAATATCTCATATCTCTCATAACCTTACTAAAAAAAGGCTATAGGTTGGTCATGGGAACCTTCATTCTTTTGTAATAAAACATTAGCAAGGGTTGTTTCAGAGGCAAAGGAAAATATACTGAATAGCTTGGTATAATCAGGACTGGCCACGGTTGGGGCTTCAGAGATAGCCTTCTCGATTTGGTCAAATGCATACCTGTAAGAGACAGTCCATTTAACTTCATGATCCTTTCAAAGCATATCTGTTATGTCTTTCACAATTTCAGCATAATTTGGGATGAACCTCCTTAAAAAATTAATCTTGCCTAGAAAAGCTTGAATCTCCTTCTTATTTCTAGGTCATGACAATGTTTTTATAGTAGAAACATGTTTGGGATCAATCACCACTCCTTTTGAGATTATGTGGCATAACAACTTTCCTTCTTTGATAGAAAACAAAGACTTTTTAGGATTGAGTGATATTCCGAATTTCCTATACATGTCAAAAACCTTCATCAAGTGCTTTAGATGTTTCTGATCAGAATTAGAAAAAACAGTTATGTCATCAAGATAAATCATTACAAATTTGTTTATCTGTCCCACAAAAGTTATGTCCGTAGCTTTTTGAAAATTTTCTCTAGCATTGGACAAGCCAAATGGAAGAATACATAAATGTACCCCAGGGTGTAGTAAAAGTAGTCTTCTCTCTATCTGCTGGATCAACATTTATTTGATTGTAACGTGAAAAATCATCAAGCATGGAAATTCTTTGTGCTCCTTAAATCATCTAAAGTAACTGATCCATTTTAGGTAAAGGGTAATTATCTTTTAATGATGCTTTATTCAAATTCCTAAAGTCCACACAAAGTCTGATTTCCCCATTCTTCTTTCTAACAGCAACTAAATTAGCAACCCGATTAGAGCATCTAAGAGGGAGAATTATTTGGGCATCTAGCATTTTCTTAATTTCCTTTTCTACAGTTGGTAGAAGAGATGGATTAATCCTCCTAAGTTTCTGTTGACAAGGTTTTGCTTCTAGTTTTAAAGGAATCTTATGTTGTATCAGTGATGTATCGTAAGTATTTAGATCAAAATAGGTCCATGCAAAAACATCCTTGTATTTTTCAAATAACTTAAGGTATTGAGCTTTGATTTCGGGATCTAAGGATGCACAGATTTTCATGTTCCTAATGTCATTATTTGTCCCCATATTTACTTCCTCTATGTCATCTTGTGGACAAATTGATTGTGGCTTTCTGAGGAAATCATTTTGATCAAACAATTTCTCTAAAGGAATGAGACCTTTCAGAATAAAATTGTTAGACAACTGAATGATATCATGATTGGCAATTTTCAAATTGAAATCTGAATTATCATTTTCATTTGTATTTTCATTTTTTTCTGTTCTATTTTCATCAATTTGTAGAACTGAAAATTCGTCTATAACCTGTAAAAAAGATTTTAACTGTTCATCATCTTCGAATATCTGCCAGTATTTTAGATTATCTAGGATGGATGGCCTGTATTTGACTTGTATTTAATAGAGCACATTAGTTTGATTAGGAATTTTAAAAGAACTAGCGGAAACATCTAGGGAATTTGCATACATATTCTAATCCCTTGAGATATAATTCAAACTAAAAGCATTAAAGAAATTTTCAACTGAATCCCAAACCTCATTTCGATAAGATCTAAGCCTAGGATTTTTTGTTTGGCAAAGATTTATAACTTGTTTAACAATGAGCTCTGAGTCAGTAAAAACACTCAAGTTTTGTACTTTTAAGCTCTTGGCTAATTGTAGTCCTAAAAGGAAAGCCTCATATTCAGCTACGTTATTTGTAACTTCAAAATCAATTTTACATGATTGTGTAATGTTTTCTTTTTTCTGGTGAGATTAATACTACCCCGGCCCCTACTCCATCCTTTGTACAAGAACCATCAAAGAATAGCTTCCAGACATCAGTCTAATTTGATACAGGTCTTTTAATTGCATCTTCAATTTTTACTTGAGTTTCATGTGTTTGGTTTGAAGAGAGTTGGAAATAACCAAAATATTGATCAATTGCATAAATAGGATGGTTCCATGGTTGATTTGTTTCGCAAACAATGTGCACAAATCTTACTTCTCTATACAACCTTAGTTGTTCTCCCCCATAGACTTGAATAGCGGCATAAGACATGTCCATTTGAAGACTTCCCCCTAATTTGGCACAGCAAGACCTTGAAAGGAGCATTCCAAATTTGGGAGGGATATTTGTGACAACTATATCTAACACTACACTTTTCACTGGGTTTGGGCGAGAGTGACTACTAAATCCTTAATCAGTCCTAGATGAGGCACCCTTTTGGAATCAAAGGTGTAAAAATCATGACAGGATCTAGTTATGTCAAGATTTAAATGGTCCATGATATTTTTTGGCATGAGATTACGTGATGCTCCAGAATCAAGCATGCAATTGTATAGCATAGAATCATTTGTTTTAAGAGTCACAGAGAAAGGTGGTACTATTCCGTCTACCATATCTGAGCTAGGACCAAAGACAACTACTGGTTTTTCATCTTGAAGACTAATAATATCACTTTCAGCATCAACCGAGGTGTTTTGTATCCATTTGGAGACTTTATTTTTATATCCAAGGTTTTTGGAAAGTTTTGAAAGTGGTATAGGGATTTTAACTCTTTTTAACTCGTTTTCAACACTAAATGCAGTTAAAACCCTTTTTTCAATTTAAGCAGTATTAGTTGACTGATTTAATGGTCAAATAATATTTGTTCGAGTTTCAACAGCTTTAGTACGAGGTTCAATTGTTGGAGGTTCCTTAGGAGGTCTTCCAGGACCAAGTCTAGGCCTAAGATCATATCTTTTGTTTAGTTCTGAAATTAGGAATTCAGGGAAGGCATGGCATTTAGAAGCCTGCCACGAGTCTTGATTTTCTTGAACTTGTTTTTGTTGAGAGAGAGGAATAATAGCGATCTGACCAAAATAGGTATCAGTATTATTAATATCTTCAGTGATAGTCATAGTATTGTCATCAAGTTGTTGATCATCTATCATCAAAGGAGTTGGAACCTGCTGATCATTACTAGGCCTTTGAAGAATTTGTAATGGCGGATTTCTTTTGTATTGACCTTGATTTTGATTTTGGGGTCGAGTGACCGTTTGTTGAATTGTTCTAGGTTGAGTCTCAATCTTGGAAATTCTTTTATATAGATTTCTAAGAAGTGAAGTTATCTCATCTATTTTGGAATATTCAGTTTTAGTCTTAGAGGAAGCAGAGGCCTCTTGACTCGATTTAAGTTTTCTTTGGGCCTTTTCCTCTTTAGCTTTTAAAGTGGCTGAGGCAGCCCTATTTTCTTACACCTCTATAGAATTAGTTTTCATATCTTCAGAAGTTCTTGAAGTTCTTTCTCTTAACATCACAACAAAATCATCTTCAAAATCTTTTGAAAACTTAGACTTAGCTACTGCTGCAGGTGGTTTGAATTAGGGGGAATCTTAAGATAAATTTTGTTGAACCTTTTGATAACATCAAAGATAGGTTCACCAAAGTTTCTTTTAAGTTATTCAAACTAATTCAAAAAGTAAAGAGCATCTTTCTTCACTCCCCATTGATTCTTGAATATATTTGTTAGCTCTTCCCTATTTCTAATGGAATTTGTAGGTAGCTGCCTAAACCAAATACTCACATTTCCCTCAAGAGAATGAACAAACAATCTCATGTAAACATTTTCTTGTTCTATGTTCATGTTATCTGCAAAGTCTAGAAAGGCTTGAAGATGGTCCTCAGTGGATGGACCAGTTTCTCCATTATATCTAGGAAGGTGTTTTAAATATCCATTAGGGAAAGCATTAAGGACTAGAGGTAAAACTAAAGCTACAATTCTTGCCTGTACAATAGGTTGGAATGCCATAGTAGAAGATGACGTATGAGATGTTTGGGAAGATGGTGATAGAGAAGAGGAAGATGGTGATAGTAGGGGTGAATTACTAAGTGGGGGTGAAGAAGGAGGAGATAAAGAAGGTGGAGACTTCCTGAATGATTTTAAAGGAGTTTTAATAACCAACTTGTGGACCTGAGAATGAATATCCTCTTCAGTTTCAAAGAGTGGATTTGAATATATAGCAAAGGTCCCTTCAGGTTGTTTAGAAGTAGAAGATTCAGGTTGTTCAGAAGTAGAATGAAATGAATAAGTAGTGGGGGATATAAATTCTATAGGTTTGTATTCAGGTAAAAGAACACCCAGGTCAGACTCAGATTTAGGTGATCCTGATGGAAGTGGGGGTTATCGATGAGATTCAAGTGAATGAATAACGAAAGCTGATTTGAAATCAACTCCCCTATCCAAGAGTTTAGCAACCCTTGATGATAAGTCAGTGTACTTTGGATTGGATGGAATGTTACTATAGGGATCAAATTGTAATATATCTCCAGACTGCAAGGCTGAAGTAGAAGAAGATGGTTGATGTCTTCTTCTAGAACTGGCCCTTCTCACAAGTATTTCTAGATCTGACAGAGGACTAATTGTGTCAAATTCAGAATGGGATCTAGTGTGCTTAAAAGGTGATAGATTGGTACATGGGAGTCGCCAGGTGAAGAATTTTGACATATCTAGACCTTTAGTCACCTTAAAGGAATATGAATTATATCGTTGACCCAGGAAAACTTAATAAAATTCGAGTTCCTGGCAACGACGCCAGATTGATGTTGTATCTCTAAGATGATAATAGTCAGTTATCATGCCAGGGCATCTAATATATTTGTTTTGGGGAGTTTTGTTTTAATTTTTTAGGACCAATGTATGAAACAAAATTAAAACAGTCATACATAACTTTTTGAATGGTATTAATATTTAAACAAAGGCCTTCTATTAAAATCGACACAGTGATATAGCTTGTTTAGTGATGAGCAGAAACCAAAATATGATATGACTATTACAATTTTCAAATAGAAAATTAAATATTCATAAGTAAGAAAACCTTCAAACAATGTTCAGAAATTTTAACAGAATATGCCTAATATTACAAAAGATGTTGATGATTTTATGATTTATAGGGAATTAATTAAACAAACAATTTATATAATTCATTCTCTTTAGAGGTGATCACTTCAAAAGATTATAGGAGTAAATTTAAACAAAATTATTCCTACCTATTGATCTTTGTAAAACTTAAGAATATGAAGAAAGAACACAGTGAATAAAAACTGGAAAATTTATAGGGAACACAAAATAGTATGGATTAGAACTTAGAATCCTTTTCTTTTGTATTGATGATTCAAAACAAGCCAAGTACATTTAATGCTTACAAATGTTTCTTTCAATGGTGCAACCCTTAATAACTCATGGAAGGGAGTTATTTATACAATCTTAGAGCTAAGAGAACATCTTAAAGAAATTTACAAAAAAAGATCAACACAAAATCAGGAATATAAATTGATAGTCGATCTGTCACTATTTTGGTGTTGAGTTGTTGATGACTGTTCCTGGAAAAGCTGAAAACTATTGAATTGTTGATGACTTGTTCCTGGAAACATTGAAAACTACTGAACTATTGATGACATGTTCTTGGAAACACTGAACATTGTTTGATCCTCTTTTTAGTCAACTAAATCAGCTAACTGTTCCCAGCATTTCTTATATGGGATAGATAACTTGGTTACTCTACAATAAACTTCATCCATTTCTTTATACTTAGTAAAAGTAGGTTTTACTGGAAATATATGTATGATTTCATTTAGGATGAAAAAGGCGTATCTGGGTGCATTCAACACAACCCTCGGTGTTACTGCACCTCTTATGTTTGAAACTGAAGTTGCATTGGTACCTACCTCCATAAGCTTTCTAATATAATCTTCAATGGGCATTAATTTTTCGTTTATCACAAGCATGGAGGGCAAACCCTTCCTGGTCAAGGGTTCTAACCTACTGAAAAATCTTTGAACACTGACATTAACATTGTTTCATTTTTCCTCCAACTGAAGAATGAGGTTTTTCTTTCTGATGATTTTCTTCACTTCAAGTATGGTTGTTGTCATGTCATTTATACCTAACTCTTCAAGCTCATAGTTGTCTTTAGAATTCAAAAACTTAATTACCTCAGTGGCAACTTCTCACATGTCCTCAATTTCCTTGGAGATAGTTTCAATAGCTTCCCGAGCGTTCTCCAACAAGTCTTTTTGATCAAAGATTATCTTGATATAGGGAAAAACATCCTTGACTGATTTAGCAATATCTTCCATAAAATATCCTTTGCCAAACATAGTTTGTTTCCAAGGTAAGATTATTTGACTTCTTTCTACAAAACTTCAATTTGACTTTTTGTCCTCCCCAACTCGGCTGCATGTGAACTGTCTGCAACTGCTTTCATATGTTTTAATTCCTTCAGTCCAAAATATCACTGATTGTTGGTTTCCTTCTTCATCTAGCTTCTGTAAGGTGAATGGAAAGTTGTCTCCCTGAAAATATATAAAAAGATATACAAGTACTGAAGCATACTTTAATACTTCTTCAATATTAAACTAGACAAATTTTTCATGGATGGCTTCAGTTAGAAATTGGCTAAACTTATAGAGTACAGTAGGTTTAGAATTAGCAGAAAAGATATACAAGAAACCTAAGATGGCTTCATTAACATATTGATCATAATTGTAACCAAGCAAATAAGAAAGAAAAGTGGTAATTTGCTTGGTTCTGTTTGGGAACATGGATGAATCATAGGGAGGGTTTCTTTTAGGGAGAGGGCTATCTACAACAAGGAAAATTTCAAGAGTTTGAGACCTTTTAGTGAAATCTAGCTTTTGATACACTTCTATCATGCTTTCATGAGAAAAAGGATGGGTTGGTGCATTAGTTGGGGCCTGCAACATCTGTTCAATAGACTGAGCATTAATGAAACCGAGGATTTCTCCTATAGGTGAAATGATAGCTCTTTGACTGGGATCATAGGATTCATGGCATTTCCTAACAAATTCAGGTGATCTGTGTATTTGTGGGAAAACGTAGTGAGGAAGGTGGGAGTCCCAAAGTCCTATTTCATATGTTTGATCGATTATCTGTTCCTCCATCCAACAGTAGATTTCATATAAATCAAATTGAGAGGAAGACTCAATGATTTTACAGTCTCTGTCGACCAGGGGAGTATGATGGAAGTCAACATGTGGATGAATGAGGGGATTTGGGATTTCTACAATTTCCTTTCCCTTAGGAGGCATTTTTTTAGGTGAATTGCAGGTTGAGCTGGATAGAAATAGGAAGAATTTGTCTAAAACACAGTAATAACAGAAAAATAGTATAACTGAAAATGGATTAGGTAGACCTAGATGTCGGCTTGATTCTGGACATAATTGAAAATTTGATTGAATGATGAATCTGTCGTTTAGGATGGAAGCACAAAATCTCCAATGGTGAATTGAGTTTTAGAAATGTATTGTGTAACATTTTTCTAAAGGAATAGGGTTTATAACGAATAAAATGGAGTGAGGATGTCTGATGAATGGCTAAATCCTCATTAATTATCCAACAGGACTATTAAAATGGGTCTATGGAGTATATATTTGCGAGAGTGGCGAATTAAATTAATAATGGATAGGCGGTTGTTGATTAGATAGAGGAAGTGACTGGGAGCGGATGTGGATGATGACGTAGGATTGATGGTGAATGGTTGAATGAAAACCACGTTTAGGAGCATGTTAGGGCAGTAATTTGTTTCGGTATTTTAAGTCCTGAAAGACTAGGATGGAGGAAAAGTAGTTTTGGAGGGCAGTTTCCAAAACTGCCTAGTTCGGACACCCCCCCCCCTCACCCCCCACCAATAAAGTTAGGATGGCAAATGAGGGCCGAAAAAGATGTAGTCCATCAGATCTCGGGAAAGTGTGTAGGATAAAAAATAAAGGGAATGAGATTTAACAACGTGAGGCGGAAGTGATGGTGGGGCCAAGAGTTCTATCAAATGTGACATGTATGGGGTATTTGCAAATAAATGGATGAAGTTTGGATATTTAGAAAATAACATTGATACTTAGAATTTATGGTTAATAAAGCCCATCACCATATGCACATATTTCGAATGTTATGTCTTAGGATAAAAATCCTTTCATGCTCCAATTGTATTTCATTTGTCTACCTACTCTTAACTCCTAACATTTTTTCAATCTTAGTTACCTAAGTGCACTTAGACTAGTAACTCGACATTTTCCTTTTAATGACTAATCTACTTCTATCCCTTATTTCTTCCACTGGCTCAGATTAAACTGTTGAGAAATTTTATTTGTTACCTATTGACAAACAATTTAAATCTAATCTAATCATGATTAAACTGTAAAATTGGATTGTATGGACTAGTGTGGCAATTAAACAATCTGCACACAACATTTTATTTGCAAAAATAAACTTTGACTGAGAGTAGTGGCATTTGGATTTGCAAAACTTTCATAATTTATTATGTTTTCTTTTCTCTCTAATCTAACATTTTTTATTTTTTCCTTCTTTTTTTAGGGCATCTATTCTAACATTTTATATGATATCGACTTATTCATCAAAATATCCCTAACATTTTTTGATTTAATATTCTCTTTGTCCATATCCTAACTTAACATTTTTTTGGAATGATTTTCATTTTTTGACTAATTTATGCTAACTTACCAAAACCACAAAATTCTACAACAGGTAGAAGACTCAACTATTTGACTCAGAATGAATTGAAGAATGTTGCAAGGGTTACAAATTATAACCATAGATCAACAATGTGATCTCTTTGGTGGGAGAGGACAAAGGTTGCTACACTCTCTATTAGAATGAGATCCCTAAAGGAAAAGTTGTTTGAATCGATGGAAAGGAAGGATGTCTTTAGGTTTTGCAAGAATGTGTGTGAGGCACATAAGCAAGGAAAATTACAAGGTAAAGATGCAGTTTGGGAATTTGTCAAGGATATTTTTCATAACTTAATGCATGCAAAAGCAGGGAGAGGGTATCGTACATCCACAAAATCCCTTTATGAAATGATCAAGTTATAGGGAGGTCCTAGATTACATAGCTTTATTAGCTTGAATCTGGATGGTCCTTTAATATCTACGACTTTAATGCAAGTTAGAAAGTCATTAGCATATATCCCAGGGGAGCATGAGCATATTTTTGAGGCATTCAGAAACGTTTATGCTTCTTATAAAGCCAAGCATGGTATAGATGGCCCAATTCATGTATTGTTCACTAAAGATGAAACAATTGTGAAAAAATATGTTAGGTGGGTAGAAAAAAGTGATACATTGGTGGGGTTTTGTGGTACGAAAGAAGAACATCAATGCCAATCACATTTCTTGGCGAGAGTTGGTGACAGAGCTATAGGCTATGAGATTATAACATATTCTTTTAAGAGAAATTTTATTGGCCATTATGCACGTGTTATTATTGCAAACTCTTTACATGAAAAGCTTCCTCGTTTGGTTGTGGTTGTTCATCCAACATGCAATAGGTTCAACGCAAATTTTGATTATCAACAATGGGAAAACATAGAATCTATGTGGAAGAAATACGTGGAAAATAATTTGGGACTTGTTGTTGTTCATTCCTCAGATGGGGATAGCGAAAGAATACAACTTATGTTGAAGGATTATTCTTCAACATCAGGTCTTCGATATCAAATTCCTTGGGAAGGGTGGAGGCTAATTGGGTTGTAAAATGGTTACAATGTAACAGGATTGCATGACTAAGATTACATCCACAACGGAAAAAAGCTAGTGAATCCTTTGTTTAATGGTCAACAAGAATTGGTTTTAGGAAATGATTACATAAGTTTTGGTCATCTCAAAATGGTTTATCACACTTTTAAAGTGGATGATCACAAGCTTAAGGGTGAAGATATAGAGAGGATGGATCGTCAAAATTGGCGATCTGCACAATGCATTGCTTCAAGGAATGTTTAGAGGTGTTTGAAAGAGTTGAGAAGTACACCAAGTGGAAAGTTAGAGAGGACACTAGCTATAGAGACTTATCTAATGATTGTTGTTAACTACATTGACATATTTATATCTCATAGTTTGAGCCTTTGGGAAAGGGTGCGAGGACAAAATTTAGGATTATTCTGAGTGAAGTCGGAGGAAATTATTGTGTTATCTCTATATGGTGTATAGAATAGTATGATGCTCATTTAAGCCTATGTTTTGGGTTCTTTTGAAAGGAATATATATATATTCAAAATACCTCCAAGGAAGATTGTTTGTAGCCTTATCCTCACCTTTTGTAAGATTTATCATTTCTGCCAAATTTGAAGGGTTTGTTGAGCTATATCTAGACCTCTCTGGAGTTGCATCTAGGACTAATCAAGGGCTTATTCAAAGAAATGATAAAATCATGTAAGGATATGATGGCTATAATCAAATCATGCCTTGCTTCTAAAATAGTTACAAGAAGTCTATTATTGGCGATGTCAAGAGTAGATCTCTCTTCACTAATGGTATGGGTGTATTTTCTTAAATTTCAATTTGATTTTATGTTTTAGGTCAGGATCGTGCTTAGTTATGGCTTCCTTATCAATTTTGGAGGGTTTTGATTGTTCAATAGTTACTTAATTCTTTGTGTTTGTCTTTTCAGCAAACCAAAATTGGAATCGAAAATAGGGTAGTGAAGCCTAACAGGCCCATGGCTGGAAAAGGTATTTTGCAGTATTCTGTTGTCCAAACCCCATACCAAAACCTAATATCAACAGATATGTAGTACATATTTATTAGTGTTTATATGAATTTTAATGGCTCTATATGACTAGTGTAAAACAGAGATTGATTTGATAAAGTTCATATGCATGCTCTTTCATGTAGTGGTGACGAGGGTTGAAACGAGGCCTAGAAGGGTTTTATCAGACATTGGGAACCTAGGGTGCCATGCTTCAAAACCCAATGGGGGTGATGAGATCAAGTTAGAGTAAGCAAGCTTTTTCATTCTTAGAACATATGTATTTTTTTTTTAATTTGCAAACCCCTTATGTAGTAGTCATGTTTTATTAGCACATAGTGGAAACTTCAGTTTTATAAAGAAGTATTGATTGTGAGCTTAGCCTCTCTGGTCAAGCATTTTTCTCTAGCCATATGCTTATTCAGGAATTTTAAACCCTCTTCCAGCGAGGGCTGATGAAGAAAAATGTTGTATGTGATGCTTTGGGTGTGTAATTCTATGTCCACAAGAAATCTAGGAAGCAGAATCAGCATGCTAATAAGAAAATGCCAAGGTAGATTCAACTTCCCAATATGATCCTCTGGTCTTTTTCAGATATTTTGGGGTTTTCTCTAATTAGAGTTAATAATTAGAATTGAGTGTGTAGGAGGTTTGGTGTCGACGTCAAGAATACGAGTGCTACAACAAGGTCATCCTCCATGGTATGTACATCATCCATGGTTGTATAAATTGTGTGTGATTAAACAATTGTCTGATTTATTTATCATATATCAATCCCCAGATGTTAGTATGCAGCATGAGGTGAATTTTAGTTCACTACTACTGGGATTTATACATTGGCCTTTGCTTCAAATCGGTAACTGCGTGTGGATATATTGAGGTCAATAACATGGATTTTTTCTTGCCTGTTTAGTTGGGATGGTTTACATGTATTTATTTTACTTCCATTTGTTTTTTTTCTGCCATTCAGCCACTGGGGCCACAAAGGAACGAAGATGAAAAGGGAAGCATTAGATCAACTTTGGTTTCAAAATTCAAGCATATAGTAGGTTCAGGAAAAGCACCTAGGATTTCCAATGTTGGACCCTTACGTACACGTGAATCAGTTTTAGGCAAACTGCCTAGGGTTTCGAATGTTGAGGTCTCAAGTAATGATCCATCGAGTTCAAGGATACAACGCAGGCCTTATACTACTATCTCTCTAGTAAAAACATTTCAGCTTCAGGTAGGTCTTCTACTACTAGCCTCTCATGTAAACACGCTTCAGCTTCAAGGAGGCCTTCTACTACTGGCCTCTCTAGCAAATGTACTTCAGCTTTAGGGAGACCACCAAGGCCTTCGAATATTGACATCTCAGGCAAAGCTGATTCAAATGCATCCAAGTCTAGGTTCTGCCCACTTGTAGCTAAAGGTGTCTCAAGAAGAATGCCAATGACTGATGCATCAAAAAGGAAGACAAGATTTCCATGAGCTTTTACATCAACATTGACTGCTAGAAGTGAGGTTAGGAGCATTTGGTCCACTGCTCTTATTTTAGCATGTGTAGATGTTGCTTTTTATTCCCAGTGCTTTACTCTGTTCTTTTGCAAAATCAAGTGAAAGTTTTATCTAATCCATAGCTCCAATTGTCATCCAATGGTTTCTATTACATAGCTTGCATCTGGAGCCATTGAGTAGGATGTCATGGAAGAGGAAGGGGACTTGCCCAAGATTGATGAAGTAGATAATGAAAATCAACTTGTTGTAGTTGAATATTTTCAAGACATTTACCATTTCTATTGGTATACAGAGGTACATCCCTTTTTTCATGGGAGCCTTGCAAACTGTTTTTGTTCTATTCGAAATAACAACATCGTGCCTTGGAAGAATACACTTCATTTAAACAATTTAATCAGATGATAGCTTTTCACTGCATATAGTATGCAGTGATTACAAGTGAGAAGTGTGTGTCTGTGCCATACATGAATATCTCCAATGGAGAATTAAAGTGCCCACTTAAGCATCATGGAAGGTTATAATTTATGAATGAGGACATTAGGTCAAGCATTGATGCAAGCCTTAATCCATGTCTATAGTTTAGATTCAACTCTGAATAAATAGTTTTATGTCTAATTTGTTTCTATTTTGGTCTGTTATGTTTATTGTATTGCAGGCATGCAATAATCTCTCATCAAACTACATGTCAAGCCAAGTTTATGTCAACCAGAAGATGCGGGAAATACTTATTGACTAGCGGATTGATGTAGTTGATTAATACATATCGACAGGGAAGATTTTAAGAATCACCCTAAATTTATATGTATAATAAATGGGCTAATCCCCATGATACATAGGAAAAATGGGAGGCGGTTTTATCAATAATATAATATGTATATATAATTTTTTTGGCAAATCTCTCACCAGATTATATTATCTTGTACAGTGATGGAGAATCTTTCACTAAATTATAAAATCTTGTAAGATCTTGGCAAATCTTTCATTGAATAATAAAACATTGTGAAGTCTTGGCGAATGTTTTGTTAAAGTATGAAACCATATATGATAATAAGAAAATATATGCATTAAACTGTAATATACTAACATACATGTTTGGAAAAAGGAAACGTAATTTCTCTTCCTACAAACAATGTTCCAAGTTTCAGTGGTCGTGTTTGTCAAGGTTCTTACAATACACTCTTTCATATCCTTCTATTAGTTTTGATAATATTCCACAACAAAGTTCTTGTAGGTGTTGATATTGACCATGAGTTCTGTCAAGGTAGAGAGATAATCTTTCTCACAACTTTGTCAACTACACTTTTTTTCAAGTTATCAAATTTCTTTCTTATTCCATAGACTCCAACTACGAGATAAAAAAAACACATCAAGTTTGTTTACGCTAACACGTAGCAAGCCCCAACTATATTATATAAGAAAGTATTAGGTATCCCAAAGGCTTGAAGGGGATCTAATTGAAAGAATTGACCATTTTGAGAAGCCTTCCAATCAATATATGAATATATAAATGTAGATTTATTATTATTTTAATTGGAAATCTTCAATTAAATAATAAAATTTAATTACGTCTCTCCCAATCTAAATTGCTTATTAGCATAATTCATTACCCTCATACGTCTCACATTTTTTAATAACGTCGTAACATGTATATTAATTTCCTTTTTGGTGAACAATCTCCACCTTTTAGGAAAATATGGTGCAGTGGCTCAAACCCCTACAGATCATTAGGACAAACTAAGAATAGCACAGAAGATGAAAGGTTGTACAAACCAACTTATTTTTAAAACAGCTAATCCCACATCAGTACCTAAATGTTTTCATGAAGATATCATATTAAGAATGTTTGAAAAATGATGACAAATCTTCTGCAAGGGTGATGCAAAAAGATTGATAAGGTTTCATTGTTTTGAATTTTTTTTGTTAAAACAAAAAAAGATAGAAACCAATATTAATGGAGATATTGGTATTTTTCACTAAATTTTCTGAAGTCACTAAATGTAGCTTTAACCGTTCACCTTAAGATGTTTTAACAATATAATTTCCTAAGTCTATTTAATATCTTCAGTATCATAAAAACTAGCCTATATCCATCTTAAGTTCTTAACTCCACATCTACCACTCTTAGGGGGGTGAGATCTATTTATCCCTCTGAGAACTTGGTAGACCTAGAATTAAGATGGATCTAAGATGATAGAATTTCCCCTTTAAATAGTCTATGCTCACATGAATACCATGGTATTACCATTGGTCAATACCTTGGGTTATCATAAACTTGGAGCTT
>APFE030760813.1:4302-18392 GCA_000404065.3 Pinus taeda | reverse complement strand
TTCTTAGCACACTTATGACCTTTAGTGTATTTGTTATCACAATTGTAACAAAGCCCTTTTGCTCTTTTTTCTTCCAATTGTTGTGGTGTCAACCTTGTAGGTTGTGGAAGGCTAGGGGCAGCAACACTTCCATGTTTATAGTTGTGAGTGGTAGGCTTCCTGGTTGCCATAATTTTTCTTTCTTTTTTTCTTGCTAACCTAACTACCTTCTCTAATAAATCAAGTTCCCAAAGGCGAACCTCATGTTGGATATTATCCTTTGAAGCCCCTATGAACACATCAATCCTATGCCCCTCTGGAATATCTTTTACCCTTATGTTCAATTTTTGGAAGTCCTCAATGTGCTCCATCATTGAACCCTTTTGTTTGAGATTTATCCATTGGCTAAAAAAATGTTTCTTTTTGTATCCTCATAATGTGTTATCATTTCTTCTGTAAAAATTGCACAAGTGACAATTTGTTTACGAGAAAAAATCATCGATACCATACAAATTGATTTGGTTCCAAATATAAAGTTGCAATACGTACCTTTTGTGTGTTTTTCACATTATGGAGATCAAAAAATTGCTCCATCTATAGTATCCATGTTCCGGGATCCTTGCCATCAAAATTCCTCTTATCAATTTTTGGAACATGGTGGGTCTTCAATCCAACATTAGAGTCTATGAAATCATGATTAATATTTATTTTGTTCTCTTCATGAGTTTCTTTTACTACCTTTTCACCACCAGTAACCATTTCTTGTAGCAACTTATTCAAATTTATCTTCAATTATTCCATCTGAGCGTCCATGCCATTCGTCTTAGCTTCCACGTCATCCATCTTAACTTGCACGCCATTCATATTAGCTTCCACGCCATTCATCTTGGCTTCAATTACTTTTCGTGAGAGTGAAATTTGTTGTACTTAGTCATGGAATTTTGATATATCATGTTGCATTTCTTCCTCTTCTTCACGAGTCATGCTAGAGCTTTCAGGTAGCTTACTAGGTGTTTCCATTTTTTTTTTTTTTTTTACTTTGTAAGAGCTTGATATTTAATCTGTTGTATCTCTGTAATTGCGGATCTCGAATATTTGAAATCACGTCCTATAGTAGAGCTTTGATTCCTATTTCTAAACTTGCAAGTTTGATCAAGATTGGATTCTCCAAGGAAGAGTTATGCCAAATCTCCCACGGTGACCTAATTATAGAAAAGTTCAGTAGAGTGAACTTGTACGAAGTGGCACGTGTCACTATTTTGACCTTAGTACCTAAAATTGATATACAGAAAACTACAGGTCGTCCTCTTTCTGAAACTTACGAAATTTCAATCTGATGCTCAGAACAAAAGTTATGACGATTTTCCCCAGGTCACTTATTTGGAATGTAATTCGGGAGTTTGCGAAAACCCTAACTTCCTTAGATCATATCTCCGAAAATATAACGAAACAAGATTTGAAATTCAGGCCCAAGCTTCACCACATTTTCTAATAAAATGGGTTTTAATTTCAAAGTCTGAAACTGCATAGAAAACAATTATAGAGAACCTTCCACGATGACCTGTTTGAGATGGAATTCTGGAGCTTGCCAAAACCCTAACTTTCTCAGATCAGATCTCTGAAAATATAACAAGACAGGACCTGAAATTCGAACCCGAGGTTCATCAGGATTTCGTCTCAACTAGTTTTTTTTATCTTTTGAAACATCGCAAAAAACATTATAGCAAAAATTCCACGATGACCTGTTTGGAGCAGCGAAACCCTAGAATCAAAAGCTCTAATACCAAATGTTATGAAACTAGCTCACAAAAAGATAGAAAAGAGAGATAAACGCCTTAGGATTTAGCCTCTTTTAGGGGGAAACCTCATTTACATTACACAAATGAACAATTTTTGGATGATACAAATGACAAGACCTCCTTTCTATATATAGGAGTCTAAGGGGTCATAATATAATCAGAGCTGACCTAACAATAATAATGTAAAGGCATAATAATAACAATAGTGGGCTTCTATGGGGCACAATAATAACAATATGGGGACTACATGGGCACAACAATATAATAAGGGGGTTGTACTAATAGCAATAAGGGGTTACACTAGTAGTATAGGGACATAACACCCAATCATAATACAAAATCAAGTGTTATGGTCACCTTATATTAATTTCTACTCTCAAGTCTGTTGCTCATCTTCTTTGCTACTCTTCTTCAATTTTGTTCCTCTTTTGCTGCTGCTCATGAACCCTCTCATACAAACTGTTTAAAACCAAAAAGTCCTTTTCCCATTCAACAATGTATATTTTATAAGAATAGCTTATTGGTTGTTTGTATTCTCTCCAGGAATATGAAATGAGGCACCATCTCTTGGTATTCCAAAACTATTCACAACCAATCTCTTCATTTTTAAATATGAAAAACATAATTAGCTCCATTTTCCAAACTTATATCTCAATATATTATGTCCCATTTTTACATCAGAATAACCAATCAAAATATTTATTTAACAATGTCAACATTCACAAAGTGCACTTAGAGAGCAAAATGGCACACCTTATGAAAGTATTCATAAAAAATGGATACAATAAACATCAAGTTATCAAGGCTTTCCAAAAAGCTAAAAAACCTAAAAACATAAATAATAATATAGATAATATTGTTGGGAAAGTTAACTTACTTTATATTCTGGGAACCTATTATCACTCCAAGAAACTCTCCGAGGTTGTAGCTCGTAGATGCCTGGTAACATATAATAGATAATATTGTTGGGAAAGTTAACTTACCTTATATTCTAGGAACCTGTTATCACTCCAGGAAACTCTCCTAGGTTGTAGACCGTAGATGCCTCGTAACATATAATCTTCAATAATGTTCTAGGAACTATTGGAATGGATGATGGTTTGGTTCAAGTCACATAACCACTTCAACTCTGTTTTCACTCCAGACATGCATGAACACCCTCAACCTACAAGGCTTTAGACCACTAATGCTCAATAATTTGCAGATTAAGTGAATGAATGAAGAATACTAACCACACCAGCAAATGCATACACAATGTATGATGGCCAGCTGCAACGAGTGGATGAACTTGTAAATCTAATCTATCTAAACAGAGAGAAGATGATAGTTATCTAGCGTTAGGTACAGAAGAAACATAGCTGACCTATTCAACAACAGATCCAATTCACCAACGCGAAGATAAGACAACAATTATCTAGCATTAGACATGGGAGAAAGCATGAATAAACCAATCCAGGTGCAAGTTTAGAACATAAGGGAAATGGACATTGAGCATGTAACAACAAAAGAAGCTTGTATTACAGAAAATGAAGATGAGACGTTGCAAGGAACAGAGTATCTACAGTTCCCAGAAGTTGAACTGAACAACAACAACCTTGATTACATCTTTCTTTCGGCTATTTATAGTTTATTTTTACAACGATCCTTAGCCATTTAGGGCTAGAGATGTCTTAATTGACCACCTATTGGCATTAATTATCTTATTGCATTCCAGGACACAATTCCCTTTCCATCGCGAAAACATTAATCAATTCTGGTACTGTGTTGTCCCACTAGGTAGTTGGGTTGATTATGGCAGTGGAGCTCCATGACTGTTTAATTCTATTTGTTGGACCCTGTTGTGTCCTTCTTCCTTCGGCTATGCCTTTTTGTTAATTCGGTTCAACGGTATGACTGTCATCAGACTGACAAAGTTAGCCACCGTCTTCTTCGGATAACAGATAGGGAGTGGAGTATGGAGTACATGGGTGGATGGATGTGTCGAATCGGATGGATAGAGAAGTGACAGAGAGGTGGGGGATGATCAGGGACAATCATGAACGAGGGTCGTCGGATTGGGGAAATGCACGATGGAGATCGTGTGCAGGGGATTTGAGGTCGTGGTGAGAGCAAGACATGTTCGGACCGTTAGATCTCAGTTGGACAGATCGAACGGTTATTGGGTGGAAGAGGCGCACATATGATAACACCCGGGGGTAGTTTTGTTTGGGCGGTTGTGGTTTCTATCGGAAGGGCATCGGGCGGTAAGTTGTAAATGACAGAGTCCACCCAATTCCATTGAATGGATGACATGTAGCAGTGGAGGAGAGAGAGAAACCGCCCTCATAGGGCGGGTACTTTTTACGCTATTTGTCCATGCGATATGAGTAAGAGCCATTAGATTTGGTGGGGGTGATCTAACGACGGGGAAAGATCGGGCACGTTTAAGTGATCGGGTGAAATGCGAACCGTCATATCGGCAGGGAAAGATCGACGGCGGAGGACGTGGAGGTATGGGGTGTCCTTGGGAAATGTGCAAATGGCGCATATGGCGGAAAGGTGAGGTTTTGCGGGGGTTTTGGGGTTAATTTGCTTAAGGCTAAGGAGAAAGAGGGTTTCGTCAGGATGTGAGGGTTAGGTTAGGAAACGAGCAGAGTGAAAGATGAGCGGAGTAAGTGAGAAAGTGGGGTAATGGCTCGTGTGGGGCCTTCCTTTGGACAACAAAGCAGACTGTGTCCTTCCTTTAGCCTTCAAAATGCCAGCGTTGCACCTTAGGGCTAACAGAACCATTGATAAAATCGCCTACATCCTAAGGAAAAATAAAATTAGGGCCCCTTTCAAACCATTGAATACCATTCTTAGTCACCTGAAATCTGTTAAAGATCCCCTTGACCCTAAATGTCAGAAAGGTGTTTATCTGATCCAATGCTCCTGTGGCAAGCCATATATTGGTGAAACTGGTCGTTCCATCAAAACTAGGATCCAAGAACATTATGTTGATATTAAGCACAATCGTTCCAAATCATCGGCTCTAGCTGAATATTCCAATAACACTAAGCGTCATATTTGCATCGAGAATTCCTCCATCATTGCTAAAATTGACCACTATTTTCATAGAAAATTTAGAGAGGCTCTAGAAATTAACAAACATCCTAAGAATCTCAACAAGGGCGAAGGATGGGGCATTAGTAAAAATTGGATTCCTACATTATTCTCCAAAATAAATCCACCATGTGAAATTTCTATTTTAAAACATCAAAATTAAATTAATTTTTCTCTCAATTAAAACATTAACTCTAGCTCTCCATATACAATATAGTATAATAAATTATTTATTAACTCTTAATTGTAATATAACATATATAACATAAGATAATATCATTATTCATTAATATAACATATCAAATAATATAATTAAAATATGTTATCATTTGAAAAAAAGGTTATTAATATAATAATATTATCGATTTAAAATTTAAAATTGTTTCCATCACTTAATAATAATATGTTAATTTAGATTATTAATGTTAGATCATATTATAATAATATTATTAACATTAACCTAAATATCATCATAATCAAAACATTACCTTAAGTAAAATATGTATATATCTATATTAATAACATAATTATTAATTTAACTTCTCTAAATTTTAGGTTTTTCTTGTAAACCATTTTATTTTCTACTCCATCCATTCTCTGGTTATGAGACATTCCCTTGAGATTAGTCTTTCACATCCTTGTACTTCTTGATGATGAACCATAGTAGCTGGCTAGAAACTAAACTGTGATGAATTGTGAAACCATACTACTAGCACAAGCTTAAAATCTGAAATTACCAACATTCTCCCCCTTTGGCATTATTGACAACATAATGATTCTCTTGAGAAAAAATGACCACTGAAATTACCAACATTCTACCCCTTTGATATTGATGACAACATAATGATTCTCTCTACCTTGAGAAAAAATTACCAAGGTTACCTCCCCCTTCCACATCAAAGACAAGAAGTTTCAGGCTCAAAAAAAATATTCTCCTGCAAATTCATATTGAAAACTGCTACAAATAACATTGTAAAGGCTGAATCTTCTCTTACAAATTCATATTGTAAAGGCTGAATCTTCTCTTACAAATTCATATTTGAAAACTGCTACAAATAACTTTGTAAGGGCTGCTCCAAAAAGTAAACTTGGAAAGATATAAAACCCTAATTCACCGATTTCGTACAAAACCCTAGCTGCTCTTCATTGTTATAATATTTACCATTATTCCTTTACATACACTTCATTATTCCTTTAAACACATTCCTTTAAACACATTCCTTTATTAATGAAAGCACTCCCATAGTGAAAGGAGTCTTTGCGTGAATATTAATAAGCATTATTACACCCCGGCTAGCATAAATTTTAATGGATGTGGCATAAATAATGCACTCCATATAATACAAAACCCTAAATGCTTCTCCATTTATCATTAAATTCTGCCAATGCCATAAATTTTCATATATAACACTATGTCAGTCATATGCGCCAAAGCTGCTCCAATAAAATACCAACACCATTCCTTTCAAGACTACAACGCTGCTCCTTTCAAAGATCCAATGCTAATACCAATTCATATTTCAAAGCTTTAACAAAATAACAAATCCTTTACAATCGCATACCCTATTAACTCCAATTATATAATCCAGGCTTAATGACAATAGAAGTCGCATATACCAGGATTTTTCATTTGAGGTAATTAGTACTTATTAATGATAATAGAATTTGCATATACCAAGATCTTTCGTTTGAGGTAATCGGTGCTTATTAATAGAAGCCGCATATACAATAGAAGTCGCATAATAGATAATGATAGTAGAAGCCACATAATAGAAGGCTTTACTTTTTGACATTGATATCTCAGTCAGTTGTGTGTCCATGGGATATCATCAAAATATGTTCTCTGCAGGAAGGCAATGCTAGATATGTTCGAGGGCGATGACGTTGTAATAGATTCTGATGAGGATGGGTGCAAGGTAGCTTCTGATCATGAGTGGGAGCTAGATTTTAAAAAGGGTGCATTTGTCCAATATGAAGAAGTGATTGTCTTTGCATGCCCTCGAGATGATGGATGGAATCCTTTGTTCCTGGAGCTTATTCATTTGTTTCTCCATAACAGGAATTGTTACCCAGCATCTCCACCGGTTTCATAAACAAACAACAACTCTGGTGACAAATTCACGAAATATGCAAAGTTGTACGGGCGTTGGGAGAAGAGTGGGGAAGCAGACAATTGATAAGATAATGCAATATTACAGTCCATTCAACCATACACTGTCCATTCAAACACATCATTTAATATACAAATATATATATGGTTCAGATTAGGGCATAAAACCTAAAAATTCTTCCATTTGAAAACATATATGAAGAGAATAATGTTGCTCCATTGTGTGCATATCCACCATTTGCTATAATTAATGTACAATAAATGTTTCGTAATAATATTAATGCAGAGGTATCAAGAAAAACTATTATTGCACATAAAGATAACGCATTACATGTAACAGGCATGATACCAAGAGAGCGTTGCCCAGTAATTAAATGTTAACATTGTACACATTTTGAATGATGTTGGAAATGCAAGATAGTGCGCAATACCAAACACTACATGACTGTATTGATACCAATTAATGTAGGTTACTCCAACGGTCATTTCTCAGGCTGAAAGTACTCCAAGAAATCATTATGTCAGAGATAATGAACAAGATTCCTTCCTCTATGTTGTTCCTTTTTTCACATGGAGAGAAACATCCTCGACATGCAAGGTGCTAGGAAAGACAATATAATTAGGGTATACAACTCTAAGTATAATATAAAACATTATATATTCAAACATAAATGATCATAGGAACTCAAAATATAGATAATGCTTATATCATAACTGATCATCGCCAGAATAACATATTTAGGTATTTAGGTTGGGTTGTTAGTATTGTTAATATTCATTATTGCCTTCCTTTCTCCTGCCACCTCTAGGCTGATTGTTTTTCTAGTCAAATTTTGAATAGTCATAACTATATTCTTAACTACATAGTTGTTACTCTTCCTTTTGCTACTTTCCCTACTAATGTTCCCTACAATATTAGTCTCTTATCATTACAAATAAGAATTATTTTGAGCACTCAATTCTTTTTGGGCTCTCATTTTCTTTATTGAATTGTTTGATTATTCTCTTAGTCTTCTCTTATGATCAATTCACATAGAATGGATCTAGATCAACTTCTCAATATATATATATAATGTTGGTGATGCCTAGTTCAATTGCCTTGATTTTTCTTTTTTCTTTCTTCAAAGATTTGAACCAAGCATTGTGTCAAAGACAATCCTCCTTTTGTTTTCAAGCTTCTATGGTTAAGATTGTTGCAGATATATTTCATATACTAGACTCTCATAACTTGGTGCTTTTCATAACCCAAAAATGCACTTAGTTTTTCATTTGTAAAGGTTTTATACATGATTACTTCATTTTAGTGGCTCAACTAATATAGTTTGCAACACAATAGTTTTGAATGTTGATCTTATGAGTTGCAAACTTCAACATTTTCATTTGATAGAATTTTCTGCCATAGTACATGATATTGCAATGCCTCAATGTGGCCTCATTTTCTATAGTATGTATGTTCTCTTCCCTAAATATAGACTGCTATGTTGCAATCTCTTTTGCAAATGAATTATGCATTAAAATTGGTTCAAAATTTTTGATGTTAACCTCTTTCCCTGGCCATGCCTCTTTGAATTTGAATGATTTGTTTTAGAACAATGATGGGATCTTGACTAATTGAGTCTACACTCAAATCCTTATGAGAACTTGGATGTTCATCTCATCAACAAAAGTAATATGCTCAACTATGTTGTTGAAGTGCTTCAAAGGAATACCCTTTTTCTGAAGCAATTCAAAAGAATACCTTTTTTAGTGATAAATAAGCTTTAATTCTTCAAGCATTCACCATTTGCAGAGAGAGAGGAGGTTAGGTCAAAAATATAATATTCAATTCCTTGTGCTCATAATACAATGCTGAAGGATTTGGAGGGACCTTAGTGATGCATTAAAATGCAACAATGTAGCTTAATCATATGTTGCTTCTAATTGTAGAACCATTTTCATATTTTTCTTCATTAACATTCTTAGGCGAAATCACATAAATAATAATTTGTCTAAGCTTTTCTAACCAACCTGAGGACAAGTTGAAGAACCCATCCAGCTTAGCTTGTTAAATAGGACAGAGACACCAACTGCTAGATTGATAACAGCTAAATTTGACCTTATGACCCTAGTCAAATAAACAAATTATTATTATTATTATTTTATAAGGCCTCCTGGTAGATTCTTTGGTTGGTCCTTTTTACCCCTTGGGTTCTTATAAAAAAAAATTTATAGTTAGCTTTTAATCATTATTTATATACTTCCTAATAATATATTGAATTGAACTAATATAATTTGTTCCCTTATATTATCTTAACTCTTAGTATCATTAGTCTTATTAATATGATCTTTATTAAAGTAATTTCGAGCCTTATTACAATTAAATTTATTAATAATCAAGAAGTAATTTAATTATTTTTGTCTTATTTCTTGTTTTCAATTATATATATATTTATATAGATTTGATTTCTATAAATATTATACTAATAATATTATCCTATAATAGACTATTATAACGTTATATATATTTATTAATATACAATTAATGAATCTAGTTTAAATTAATTATCATTTTAAGCTAAAGATTATTTGAATTCATAATATCGAACTTATTATCATAACTATAATATATTAAAGGAAAGAGATTATTTACCTACCATTATAACAATCTAGTTAGTATTTCTAATATATATTTAGTTTTAAAATAGTTTATTTTAAATAGTTGGTATATTATAAGAGATTGAATATATGTTTATTCTACCTTTAAACTGAATTAGTTTATTTTTACCCCTTCCTAATTCCTATATTTTTTTCGATAAATAAATTTTGAACCCTTATTTGTAATAATATATTTACCTAATTACAGGGGTAGGTTTAAATTATTATAATATTAGAAAATTAATTATTAAATAAATATAGATTATTTAGTAAATATAAATTATTAAATAAATTACTAAATTATATTTGTATAGATTATATAAATAAATTAAGATATTTATTAAATAAATATATTTACCTTGTTACAAGGGTATTTTTAAAATATTATAATTGGAAAAGAATATTAGAAATTATTTAGTTAAATGAATATAGATTATTTAGAAATAATAAATTATTAATAAATTATTAAATAATATAATAAATTAAAATATGTATTAAATAAATATATAGATGAACCAATAGTATTATTTTATTCGGAATTGGTTCGCTATATGTATTTTTATATATACATTTATTAATAAACTATTATATTTAGTTAAATAAACAAATAAATTTCTAGCTAGTAAAAGTACTTTAATTATATTTCTTACCTAATTTAAGGTATTTCTAAGAATAATAATAATTTGTTTATTTGACTAGGGTCATAAGGTCAAATTTAGCTAGCGGTTGGACTATTTAATAAGCTAAGCTGGTTAATAATCTAAGCTGGATCCGTTCTTCAACTTGTCCTGACCATGACCATGAACCACACTGGTTGGTTCGAAACGGGTCGACAAATTATTATTTATGTGATTTCTCCGAAAATTCTCTAAACAATGTTATGGATCACATAAGTCTAAATTCCTTAACATTCTTTTGTCTTCATAAAATATATATGCATGCAATGAATAATGAATATATATGTATGTAATGAGATACTATAAACCAAACATAAGAATTCAAAGGATCTACTCATGGACTAGATGGCATCACTTTTGTTTTTGCTTTCATGTATATATTTGAAGAGTTCTCATTTTTTTTCATAGACTAAATGTCACTTGAGCACATTAGTTATCATAATATACTTTGATGCGTTTCATATACACATTTAAATTCATCACAAGATGAAGAAATTTGAGAGAATAATGATGATGTCAATATAAAAAGAGCTAGACTCATCTTCATATGTTTTTACTAGATATGCAGATGTCTAATAGGACTATGTACATTTGAGAATATTTACAAGCTTATATAAAGGATATATACATATGTGCATTTTTCCATAAAATTTGGTATTAAAGAATGCACCTTTGAATGGTGAACCTAATTAATGTTGCTTGTTCATGAAGAAGATGACTTGATCTTGCAATTGTTGAGAAACCAAAGGCATCAATAGTTAGGTGATTTCTTTTCAATTAGTAAGTGCTTTTGAGTGCTTTTTTCTCTTCTTCTTTAGGTTAGGATCTTCTCTTACTTAGATTATTAATATTCTTCTTCATCAAACAACTATCAATGTATGAACATAAATAGACAAGAGACTTAGAATGCAGGTTATGAGCCAGGGCCAAAACCTCTCACTCTTTGATTGGAAAACCCGCACAACTTCTTTTATGGAGATTCCAATTGACAAATACCAACAGCAAGACCCTTGACCTAGTTGGAACCTTGACCTAGTTGCCACTCCAAGGCCAAGACCAAGACCAAGACCAAGTTCTCTTCCGCCTTCTTGTTTATTCTCTCTCGGGTTCCTTCTACTTTAGATTTCACACCATATGAGATCACTACATCAAACTGAGATTACTGTAAAAATACAAACTTCTCTTTCAACAATAGCACTGAATCATAGTCATTGATCTTGAAGTAGAAAGATGACCTTCTTCGTGCAATAACCCTGAGACCTAGTCACATACTTGTGACCTTCTTCGTGAGTGTTGATTTCTCCTTTGCTGTGAGATAGAGGTCTTTGTTGTGATATAACACCAAGACACTAAAGAGACATCATTGTAGTATCATAGAAATATGTTCAACATTATCTGCTCCAATCCACACTTTAATCTTCTGCAATTATACCAAGATTATATGCATACTTATCCAAGATTATTTCTTGAACTTATCAATGCAACTTCCTAACTTTGCACTTCAATTGATTACCCTAATTTTAGAGTGTGATCAGAACTTATTTTCTGTGAAAATGTGAAGACCCTAGCCTAAGTAGTTTGTCCTGTATAATAAGATGACATGTGAAGACTAGAATGATGTGTCTATCTCTCCCTCTCAATTAGGGAGGACATATCTATTCCAATAAAGGAATGTACTCATTCCTACAAAAGGAATGTACCTAATCTCCCTCTTGGCTTAGGAATTTTCAAGTTTCTTCCAATTAAGAAACTTATTTCCATGATCCCTCTTAATTAAGGACCTACAACAGCTCCTCTGGTGGAGATGATGGAACAACTAGCTTCTTGAAGAACTCCTTCCTTCGATGTCATGAATTTATTTTCGTTATCTACGAGTATTTATGTTTGTGACTTCTACATAGGGCACAAGCCATCCATCACTTTCATTCATGAGTCAGACATGTCATCATTTCTTTCATGAGAGAGCCATCCATCATTCTACATTTGGCGTTGCTTCATGTCATGCTGCCCTCTTCATACCATTTTCTTATGAAGGATCTTACATCCTTCTACATGGTTCTCTAAGAAGACATCGATAGTTCTTCCTTTGGCAACCTTGCATAAGCCCATCCAGATATTTGTTCAAAAATAAGAAATGAACACTTAAATCAAAATTACTTTGTGATGCTCTTTCATCATGATATCTTCTAGTTTGCATCAACATCTTGCATACATGTTGACGTATCTCCCAAAGATATCCATTGTCAAGGGTCTCCATCTTTTTCAGACTTCCATCAGAGCCTTCTTATCTTTATGAGAGATTTTTTATTCAAATCTTCTAGTCCTTGGATGTTGATTTCCTTTTCCATGTTTGCATAATCCACGATCTCTTCCTTCCTTCCTTCACATATTTCATTCCCACGAAATTCCAATAAGAGTTCCTATAATTATTTTCAACCACCTCATTTTCATATGAGGACATATTATGTTGATTTCATCTAGTGCGACCCATGCCTTTTAGCATACTTTGATAGGAGGAGATTCCTTTCCTTTGATCATGCTTCTCAAGATAGAGTTGTGATCCATGTTACCTCCAACCATACAACATGAATTTATAATATTGAATGCACACATACATACCTCATTTACCTTTAGGCCATTTAGGCTTCATTTACCTTTAGGCCATTTAGGCTTCTTTCAACAGCTTCCTTGATTAAAAAGAGCTTCAATCCCTTGATCTAAATTATCTCTTATGTTATCGTACCATCAAACCATGAATTCCACAAGTTGGAGTTCCTCATGAAGCACTTGATTTCTCTCTAGATTGGTTAACCCTTCGATGAGGATTCCATTAGAGAATCTTAAGGATATTATATATCTATATCCAGCACATGTTTCCTTTTGACCTGATGTATGATGAGACTTGTCACGGATGACTTTTTCCCTTCCTTTAGTTTCCAATGAGGTTCCCAAGAGTTATAACCTTCATAGTTGATTGCCATCAACCATCCTTCATGTTTCCCTTTGGTGATGTCACGAGCTCTTGCTTATAATGCTTTTCCTCTTTCAACTTCCTCCACTTCTTTTGTGAGATGGACTTCTTCTCTATATTCCTTGTTATTTCCCTTTTTAATCTTGGGACTGTTAGCGCTTGAAATTTCACCTTAGGCTGAAAAAGGCAAACCTCAAGGAAACATCAAACCATTTAGCCTCGTAGCTAGCCCTACGGGGCAGGAGAAGGCTCTCTCCGGTCAATCTGAGTAAAATCTTCAATGGATGAGATGACCAATAGGGTAACACTTATTTTAGGCTAGTAAACTGATCAAAAGGGTTGATTTGGGGTTTTTAGGGTTTTTGGTGGCAAATTGAGGGGATGGAAATTTTGGGTGCGGGGATTGGACATAGTTTCTGCAGGGGGTTCTTTGGGGCGAGGTAGGAGACAGTATTGATGCATTTGATTGAGGTGGATGATTAGGAATGACAGGTGAGGAGTTAAGGAGAGCAAACAATAACTTTGAATTCTCCTTAAACAGTAGAAAACATTGAAATTAAACAAACTTAAAAGCAGAGCATGACAGTCATGAATTCTTACTTTAACACTTCGTTTGCTTAATGTGCAGAAGGAAAAGAAAGGAAATGATTCACATAACACACTTACAGGTACATAGAGAAACAAACCATAAATACATGTAACCACAAGAATCCCAAAAAGGACTGCAAAACCCTGGTCTTCCTTAGCCAAAAATTGCAGAGATACAGTGAAATAATACAATGATAGCTTCTCCCTCAAGAGTCCAACCATGAAAATGAGTATGAAAGTACATAATATAG
>APFE030760795.1:0-11630 GCA_000404065.3 Pinus taeda | reverse complement strand
GAGCCTTCTCATACCTCGTAGGGCTAGCTACGAGGTGAAATGGTTTGATGTAGCCTTGAGAGTTTGTCTATCTCAGCCTAGGTGAATTCCAAGCGCTAACATATACCTTCTTTTCTTTTATTCTGAGAACCCATGAGCCTGAAGTGTCATCTGAGTGATTTGTCAAGTGAGTTGCCTTTAAGGAAAACACTTGTGTCATAATACCAACAAACTAGTTATGGAGGGGTTACATAAATGGTGGGATAGAGCTCACAGGGCAAGAGTTGGGTCGACCCATTATGGTGCGTGGGCAGCCTACATTGGGGGACCACGTGGTGGCATTTTGCACAAACCTGGGGTTGGAATTTCAAAATGCCTAAGTGGTGTGGAGGGAATGAGAGGGTGCCACATGACCCCGTACACACCATACTACCTAATTATCACATGGGAAAGTCCATGGCACAAAGCGCCCTGAGCTGTTCGATGGACAAGTGCTTTTACCATCTAATCTTAGCGGGTGCACAACTCTTCTAGCGCTGACACATCCATTGCTTGTGGTATTTCTTTTCATAATGGCATGCTGACTTTGGCCCACCAGTGCCTTCCCGACAGGCTTGTGCCTTCAACCATCCCTATTTTTTTTCTAATTAATATATTTGACATTCTTTTGTAGTGAATCTTGACAGTTCTTGCTTTTGTCCCTGGAAGACCTTGGAGGGAATTTTTAGGGTAGGGAATTGTGGCACCAACATCAGCTCCATGGGGGATAATGGTCCCTTGCATCCTGTTAAGAACTCATAGCTCCAATGCATTATTTTATTGGGTCATGGATTGTAAATTCCTCCTCCCACATTTACCCAAATTTACAGGCTTTCCTGACTAAACAAGAGACGAGTGTCATTATGACATGATGCAACCTCCAATTTGTAGTTAAGGAAATGTGGCCTAAAAACTGAACACTTATTAATATCCTATAGGGACAACAAATCACCTAGGAGATGAGCAACCACCCGAGGTGATCAATCCCTGAGTTGTAACCTTTTTTCTGTGACCTAACTCCCCAATCACATGCACAACAAGGAAAGAGTGTGGTTATGAAGCCTCAACCACACGCACAAGCCTAATTCCATTCAGTTATGGCCTAAATACTCTAGTTCAGTGCCAAGGGTTCTGATATCTGAGCCAATTTTCAGGCTATCCTCCATACAACTACCCAAAACTCCTTGTAACTTTCTAGAATCATAATTAAAATGAAAACAATGTCAAACATTCAAACTTGAAGCTAGAACTTGACCTAGACTTCCTAGAACATGATAGACATTTTTTCAAACACATGGCACTCATGTAAGCTACAGGTCATGAATGCATATATAATCATAAACTAATAATATTCATATGAGAATCACCAAGAAGGATCTAAGCCCTCTCTATCTAGCTAGAATAACACTTGTTAGTCCATTTATTCATCAACCAATCAATCACTTATGAGAACATGTCAAGAGCCATAGATAAATTACATCATATAACCAACATATAACCATCAAATAAACAACATAGAAACCATGGAAAATCAACCATAATATCTCCAACATAATCACTACAAATGCTCATAGATGACAATAGAAAAATATCTCTTATTAACATATGAAAATACCAACCAAGTCAGGGGTTTCCACGTACCACCCAACCATAGAGTAGGTTAAACCAAATTTCACTTCATGCCAATCACCCCTCGCCATATTCCAAACATGAATGTGGGATATCATGGAATAAACCAAGACCAAAACAACCAAGGCTTCCAGAGGCCAAACCACCTCACCCTCAACCATAATGATTCCACCTCTATGGCGTAGTAATTAGTAACATCAACTCGAACGGTCTCTACCAAAGGCGTCTAGGGCTCTAGGAACTAGTAAATCAAGCCACAACCTTCCAGGGCTCCAGAACATTTGTTCCAACCGAAACTCTAGGAACTAGTAACTCAACCCACTAAGGGCTCTAGAGCATTTGTCCTAACCTATGGTTCTAGGAACTAGTAACTAAATGAAAGCTGTTGCAAGGCTTCCAAAGAATTTATTCCAACCCACAACCATCAAAAACCTAAGCAACACCATGGCTATCCAGGAAATGGGAATTGCAAGGATGAAACCACTATCAATCTAGGAAAATATCCATGCCAATGAAAAAAATAAATAGATAATCACATGCATATACCATGCATCCAAAAATCAGCAATGAAATCACACATGCAACTTATTACTTGCAAAGAAATTGAGCTGTAGTTTCTAAACCAACTATATCATTGTGCTTCCCTATTTTTCTTTGCCTTTCTCCAAATCCAAGTGAATACTAGAGTGCTCCAAGCATGCTTCAATAATTGTCTAAGTGTGCAAGAGTGAGAGAATGAAAGGAGGGCTCAACTCCAAATTGTAAAAAAGTTAGCAACTGATTCTTTGATTTCTTTTTATCATTGATCTCTCTATTTTCTCAATTGCTCTTCAATTTTCCTCTATTTTCCCTTGCATGAAAATCTGTGTCTCTTCACCTTCCTTTTATCCTATTTCCCTTTATTTTCATAATTAAATTCCAATTATTTCCTCTTTACCTTTACCAATTCATTTTCCAATTTCCATACCCATTAATTAATCACAAGTGATGCCCACTAAAATGTTTTTTCCACCATTCAACTTGTAATAGGTGTCCCATGACCTTGGTCTTATTTACATGGAAAATCAACCAGGGGCTATTACAAGCCCATCCCCCTTGGGGGAAAACCATCCTCATTGTTCAACGATGCTTATAACAAACAAAACATGCTTCCCATCGAGCTTTATAACCCATATTAATGCGACATTTAAATCATTCCAAACTACTGAGACCCTGAACACCATACTGCTTATTGGAGCTTTATAACACAACTCGATGCAATATTTACAACATACTTCTTATTGGAGCTTTATAACATAGCTTATTTTAGTATATACATTACACATATGAATATATAAATCTAAACCAAAACACATACAACAAACACATATGCTCAACCAAGAAATAAAGAAGATAAAAATCCCAACATCTAATCAACCATCTCCCATGTCGCTTCATCGAGCCCAAAGTGCTTCTATTGTACTTTAACGTTGTCTATTGCTCGGTTCTAGAGTATGAGCTATTTCCATTGAAAAATGAACTGGCATTCTGAATGTAATTCTCCCTCTGGTTCCACCTACAATACAAACCAATCAATCACCTGAACAACATCCTGGACATACTTCTTAAGCAATGAAACATGTAAAACATCATGGACTTTCACTATTGGTGGTAGAGAAAGTCCTTTTAATAACCTACATTTCTTGTGCCATCTTCGCTAACATATCTGGTCCAATCAACACCCTATTCACTGGATCACTCCAGGATTCTTGATATTCATTATTATATGAAAAATCTGCCAATGGAAGATACTCCTCCCACTTCCTATGCTAATGCTTGACATACATCCTCAAGATATCCTCAAGAATCTTGTTGACCTTCTCTATCTCTCCATCTGTCTATAGATGATAAGTTGTGTTGAAAGCTAAATTTGTCTCCAGATCTGCAAGCAACTCCTTCCAAAACTTGAAAGTGAACTTGATATCTCTATATGATATAATATTCTTAGGAACACCATGCAATATCACTATCTCCCTGATGAAGATATGAGCTACCTCACTAGTAGAATTAGTAGACTAAATTGCAATGAAGTGAGCTACCTTAATCAATCTTTCAACCACAACCATGATGGAATCATGCTGCTTAAATTTCCTCAAAAACCTTGTAATGAGGTCCATTCCATGACCTCTCATTTCCACTTTGGAATCAGAATTGGCTGTAAAAAACCAATTAGATGCTTACACTCATCTTTTTCCTAATGACAGTCCAAACATCTAGCAACAAACTCAACCACCTCTTTCTTCAAGTTTGACCAATGATATAACTTCTTAACTGTTGTCAATGTCTTCTTATATCTCAGGTGACCTTAATGCAATTTGACATTAAACTCCCTCGAGATAATCTTCTTGAGCTCATTGTTATCTGACACATAAATCTTGTTCCTAAATTTGACTAAGCCATCTACTATGAGATGATACTCCTTATCCCTATCACCTTCAACCTGTTACTACAATATCTGCCTCAACTGCTGGTATCTGTCATCATGCTATCCTTCCTGCAAGATCCACTCCAAATCTGTCCCATAAGAAATTACTGCTGAAATATGATTTACATGTACTCTTCTACTAAGAGCATCTGTAACTGTATTCTCCTTATTGTTGATGTATTTGATATCAACGTCAAACTCATTGAGGCTATACAACCATCTAGCTTGCCTGGAATTTAGATTAGTTTGGTCAAACAAGTACCCCAGTCCACTACGACCACTAAACAAAATAAGCCTCCTGTCAAGAAGATAATTCCTCCACATCTTCAAGGCATGAATGATAGTCTCCAACTCAAGATCATGAGTCACATAGTTCTTCTTATGCTCATTCAAATTCCTTGACTCATAACATACCACCTATCCTTCCTGCATAAGTACTCCACCAAATCCTCTCTTGCAAGCATCTATACATACCACAAACTCCTTATCAAGATCCGCAATGTTTAAAACCAAAGTATTTGTAAGAAAATTCTTCAACTTTTCAAAAATAGTTGTGCAATCCTCAGTCCATTCAAACTTATTTTCTTTTCATTGAAAAGATGTAATAAGATAGGAAATCCATGAGAAGTACCTAATGAACCTCTTGTAATAACCTACTAGTCCCATGAATGGTTTGACCTCATCCACATTCTTAGAGTTGGCCACTCTATGATAGCTCTAATATTTTCATGGTCCAATGATATACCTTCCTTGGAAACAACATGTCCCAAGTAATGAAATTCAATATGAAATAATCTGTATTTACTAACCTTGGCATACAACTAATGCTTAATAAAAAATATCAATGCTGCTACAAGGTGCTTTGCATGCTCTTCCTCTTTCTTATAATATATCAATATGCCATCAACAAACACTATCAAAAACTTGTCCAGATAAGGATGCAATGCACTGTTCATAAAATACATGAAAGTAGCTAGAGCATTACTAAGATCGAAAGGAACCACTACATATTCATAATGCCCATACCTGGTATAGAATGAGGTCTTGTAAATATCTTCTTCTTTGATGCACACATGATGATATCACGATCTCAAGTCAATCTTTGAGAATACTTCTTCTCCCTTGAAACTGATCAAACAAATCCATCAATCCTTATAAAAGGATACCTATTCTTGATAGTCACCTTATTCAACTATGTGTAATCAATGCAAAACCTGAGAGTACCATCCTTCTTCTTTACAAACAAAATTGGTGCACCCCAAGACATCACACTTGGCTTTATGTATCCGTTATCAAGCATTTCCTTAAGTTGCAACTTCAATTCCACCAACTCTAGAGTACTCATTATGTAAGATTCCTTAGATGATGGTGTTACTTCTGACATCAACTCAATAGAAAAGTCCACTTCCCCATGAGGAGGAAACTCTGAAATATCTACAGGAAACACATCTTGAAACTAATACAAAACTAGATACCATTTTCATAACTTCATAATCCTCATTTTCTAATCTTATTTCCAGAGGAGTAAACCTTCCATCAACATTTTTAATACAGTCACTTGAATCATATCAAGTTCCATCCATTCCTATTAAATCACCTTCAACTGAGGAAGAATTGGGTTTTCATTTACCTGAATTCAAACCTCAAGATTTCATTTCTCCAACTCCTTATTCTATTCCATCATCCTCAACTAATCTTGGAGAGACATTTTCTGTCTATTCGAATCCTTTGTTTGAAAATAAGAAAGACTTCCCACCAGGAGTTCAAAAACTGGTCATCAAAACCCCTTTAAATCCTTAAAGAGGTCTCAACCCTCTCCTCCACATATTAATACACCTACTGACTCATCTTCATCTTCATCATATTCCTCTTCCTCATCAACATCCACTTAGACACCCCATACTCGTCCTGTTGTTATGGCTTTTCGACCCATTATGCAAGCTAGGTATGTGTTGAACCTCAAAATTACCCTCTCCTTGACATTTTTTCTTACCTTTTTTCCTTGAATTTCTCATAAGATTATAGATCTAATCAATGATAAATGCTAGGTTTTGTCTTAAGGAAAGAATTAAAATGATAGCCATATTATATTTTCATGTTCTTGATATTTGAATATATTTTTTCCAATTAGCTACAAAATGCAGCCTATTCTGTAGCTAATTATGGATTTCGTAGCTACTCTCATGGTTTGGCAAGTTCCAGGTGTCAAATGAAGATTTGGGCCACATGGGCATTTCTAGAATCATCTCCACATGGATTCTATCCTATTCACTTAGTCCGGATCGACATAAAAGCAAGCCTAAAGTCATGGTCAAAGATGGAGTCAAAGTATGTTATCCGAAAGCAGTAGGACTCTTGATTTTCTCTTTTGTAGCTAATAAAGAGTCTAACAATTCTATTGTAAATCTAATTTAAATTAACCACCTGTAGCTAATCAAAAGTTTAAATAGTCTTATTGCAATTCGAATTAGCCACCTGTAGCAAGTTTATCTCATAAACAATCATGTTACACTTAATTCGAATTAGCCACTTGTAGCAAGTTTATCTCATAAATAGTTATGTTATTTTCCTTTAAATGTTAGTTGCATGTAACCGAGAGAAGTTAGAAGGAATTACATTAAGTTCAGGCTTTTTGCTGATACTCTATATTCAGACTTCGTTTTTTTCAAAATACAAACTTTGTGTTGCCAATGATCATTTAAAGTGCATCCTTAACTAGCTAGCATTCTAGCCACGTCAATTGCAGAGGGCCCTTGCACTGAAGGAGGTTTTTCATTTGTTGAGTTTAGTTCAATTTCCATTACTCTGTTTTCAACAAATCTGTTTTCTAAATTAGGATGATATTTCATTTCAGTTTTTAATCAATAACATAATGATAAATCACAACTGTGCAACCTTTTTCTTCTAAGATACCTTGTGGAGAAAAATGGCTATGTTTCCAAACTGAAATAAGATTGAAGTAATAAGAATACACAGTTGCTTAGTTTTCTTAATGTTTTGTCATTCATTTTCTTAGAACAGAATTTTCAATTAACTGTGTTAATGAATGTTTTCAAAATCCATTTTAAGATGATGATGATCCTAAACTAAATGGTTAAATGTCTAATTCATACAGTGATTGAATTTACTTAGTAAATTATTATTTTCCTAGGAATTTAGGAACTAAGGTATAATTGGTTTCTTGCACAACACTTCAAGAGGGTAATGCTTCACATTTGAATGTTGGAGAAAGTCAAAAAAATACATTAATTGTTTACAGTTAGTTTTACATGCTTTTACCTTTTTTCTTTTCGATCCTCACTTAGTTGCATCACTAATATTCCCAATAATCATTTAAAGGAGATTGATTTAATCGTATTCCAAAATTGAATGGTTAAATGTTTAATGAATGCAATTACTGAGTTACCTTCTGCATCAATTTCATTCTTGGTTTTAAGAATTAGATCCATGGATTAGGACTAATCATAAGATAAGATAGATGCTTTGTTTTTTTATTAGGTTCTGACTAGCCAACAGTTCTTGGACCATTTTTAGGAAATTATATTAACTTAGGAACATTTCCTTTCCTTTAAAATTCATTAGATTCAATTAAAATTTTTCATAGTTTCAGGTTGTACATTCTTAGATATCAAAGAACAGAAACCCCCCAAAAACAACATAAAATACAAAACAACAAAGTAAGAAAAAGGTTAACTAAGCACATATAGTGCACCACACTTCATCATCTTACAAATCCCGATTGATAATTTATGCATGAAATTTAGGACACTAAATTGACTAAACATTTTGGTGTCATTGCCGGGAAGTGTAATTCGGTAACCTCATCTCTTATATCTAAAAAATGATATATGTAGAGAAAGAGACTCTAGGCGAGATACACCTCCATCTCAAACTCATATTCCACATTTCACTATCCATAGACTTCCTAAAGTTCTAAGGTCAGAAATCCAATTAAGAGGATCTCCTACATCTATTGAGGCAGTTCTAGAGGAAGAAAAACTTAGATCTCCAATAGAAGGAGTAGCCTTTTTCACCTCTACAGGGGAACATATTTCAGATGAAGAACTAGAAATTTCTAGAGGAGAGCGAGAAGTAGAGAATTTATTCCACATACCATTGATAGAGGAACCAAAGGAAGAGAAATTGACCTTGCAGGTTGAATCTTATATTAACCCTGAAGAACCTATATTGGCAGGAAAAGAAGAAGAAGGAGAGGGAGTTTTGAATGGAGAATTTACACTATTTGGAGGAGGAAGAGGTAGAGGAAATAATGGAGAAGGTAGAGGAAATGATGGAGAAGGTAGAGGAAATAGGAAAGTTGATAATTCTTTTGAATTCCCTATAGTTGATGAAGAAACAAATGTCACAATGAAAAATATCTCACCTTCTATCCTCTCAAATTTTCATGGATTAAAAAGTGAAGATCTTGAAACCTTTTTATTTGAAATTGAAGTCTTGTGTAAAACTTATGATTATTTACAAGACTCTTAAAAAATAAAATTGTTTCCTTCAACATTGAAATGAGCTACTTTAAAATGGTTCATGGGATTGGTCACTCAGTCTATTAGAACATGGAATGACATGAAGAAAGCATTTTTGGACAGGTATTTGGATTATTGCATGCTTATTAATCGCAAAGATGAAGTGTTTAAAATGATGCAAAGAGAGGATGAAAATTTGGAGGATTTAATTAAAAGATTCTCTTAATACTATAAAAATCCTCCATCATATCCAAACTATCCTCCCCAACAAATTCCTCAAAAAATCAACAGCCCCAACTTCAAAACCAAAATCCTCAACTTTCACTGCCATTCCCACAGAGACCAAATCAGTGACCTACCCAACCATTATCAAACCCAAACAATAAAAATCCTCAGAATACCTATATGGTGGAAGGAAAACAATTACCAACTTATATTATGACTCCTCTACATCTCAGTGATGTCCAACTGAGATCTGGTAGGATATTAGAAAAGAAAAAGCCTTCTGTAGTTATTGAAGAACAAGACAATTCTGAGGAAGATTCTCTATAGCCAAATAAAAGTTTTGAAGGAACATCTCTTCAAAACCAGAATACTGAAAATGAAAAACAGAAAGAACCAATAAACTCAACTCCTATCATAGACAAACCACCAATATCTACCACCAATATCTACTTCTACATCTCCTTTTCCTGAAATATTACAAGTTGATAGAGGGGTAGAAAAGCATATTATGTTGCCTAATTATGGTTTTCTAGATGAATTGACAAATGTATATATCAAAATCCCTTTGTTACAAGCCATTAAGGAGATTCCAATTCTAGCTAAAGCAATAAAGGAGTTGAGCATGAAGAAACCAAGAAGAAAAACAAAAGAAATAAAAAGAATTCAACTGGCAGGAAAAATAGCAGACATAATGATGGGGAAAATTGCCATACAAAAATATGTAGATCCAGGAAGTCCAGTTGTAAAAACACATATCAATGGAGTTGAAATTCTGAATACGTTGGTTGATTTAGGAGCAACAATAAACATCCTGAGCAAACAAACCATGGAACAACTCAAGCTTCCTAATCTTCTTTATACACCTACATTACTGCAATTGGAAGATAGATCTGTAATCAAACTAGATGGTGTGTTAGAAGATATTTCCGTGTCCTTAGACTCTTGGGAGTACCTATTTATTTTATGATCTTAACCCATAAGAACAATCTAGGAGGACATCCACTTATAGTAGGAAGACCTTGGTTGGCTACAGCTGATGCTTTCATTAGCTATAGATTTGGTGATATGTATATCTGTGATGGTAAATCAATTAAGAAATTCACTCTATATCCTCTAGTAGAACAATCATACAGATAGATGAAAAAAAATGGATTGATGATGAAAATGATATTCAACCTTTCTTTACTATTTCAACCATTAGTGAAGATAGTCAAATCTTAAATACAATGAAAATTTTTGAATCATCACCAGAATATGAACATGATCAATTTCAAGAAAACTCCAATATTGAATATTTGTCATCTAGGTAGATGTCTCTTTATTCTATGGAAGAATTTGGTAGCTCTACAGTTGAAATATTTCCAGGGAAAACATTTAACTTAAACAACAACTTGGAAAAATTACAACAGGAAAAGTTTATCAAAATATTACAACAATATTCTTCTGCATATGCATGGGAATACACTGACATGATAAGAATTAGTCCTAAGACTTGTATACATCACATCTACATTGAGAAAAATTGTAAACCTACCAGACAACCTCAAAGAAGGATGAATCCAAATCTTAGGGAAATTGTGAAAGAGGAGTTGCAAAAATTGCTAAATGTAAACTTCATTTACCCAATTTCAGATAGCTAGTGGGTTTCTCCTCTAGTGATTGTGCCTAAAAAGAATGGTAAATGGAGGGTATGTATTGATTATCAATAATTGAATAAAGTTATCCTAAAAGATCATTTTCCTTTGCCCTTTATAGATCAAATGTTAGATACATTAGCAGGTAAGAAGTATTTCTCATTTTTGGATGGTTTTAATGGTTACAATCAAATTCAGGTAGCACCTGAAGATCAAGATAAAACCACATTCACCTGTCCATGGGGAACTTATGCCTACTGAGTACTTCCTTTTTGATTGTGCAATGCGCCTGCAACATTCCAAAGAGCAGTACTAGGAATTTTTTCTGATCTAATACATGATTGTGTAGAGGTGTATATGGATGACTTTATAGTTTAAGGGAATACATTTGAAGAAGCTTTAGACAATTTGGAAAAAGTTCTTAAAAGATGTAAGGAAGCAAACCTTTCACTAAGCCATGAAAAGTGTTTTATGATGTTTAAAAAAGGGATTGTTTTAGGACATCACATTTCAGGAGATGGAATTAAAGTTGATAAATCTAAAGTTGAAGTCATCTCTAAACTATCAATTCCAAGTTGTCAAAAGGATGTCAGAAATTTTCTAGGATTCACAGGATACTTGTTATAGACATTTTTGGGCACTACACCCCAATCATAAATGTCCATAAACTGAGGGCTCCTAAGTCCCTAAAAGTGTTGCTTCGCTACCTAAAGGAACAAGGTCAGCTGATTACATCATCTCCCAGAAGTTCTCCACTGAAAACTGCTCATAAATGGTCAAAACTGGACCATACTAAAATCCCAGTGTAGAGGGTGCGATGCATATCACCTTCCCAGTGTACAAGGTGCAATGGATACTAAATTTATCCTCTGTAGGGTGCGATGGTCGGGAATGGACAAATGGCAGGGACAAAATACGAGGTGGAAGATCATGAAATCTTCCGGAAGCTTCCCCTCTGACACTTGCCTCTCTATTTTCGACCAGCGATGAGTAAGAGATCATCATTCTCCAAGTGGAAGCAGGAACTATCAGAGAGAGGACACTAATCAAGATTCCAAAAGATGACTCACCTCTTTGTAATCATCTATATATGGATCCCTTATCACAGAGATCCAGAGGTTGGAATTTTGTATCTTATAGAGAAGTGTTGTTGGTTTTCTGGTGTACATTCATAGTGTT